>JASANB010002593.1:0-19072 GCA_030248155.1 Sabatieria punctata
CATATCAGGGATGTGAGGTGTGTTTTTTCCGGTGTTTTTTCCGTTTTTTTTCCGAAAAAAAACCGGTTTTTTCCTAAGGGTCGGAAAAAAACATAAATCGCGGAAAAAAACTCAAGCTAAAAATAGCTAATTTATGTCATTTTTCAGTTAAAAAACGGACTTTTGAGATGTATAATAGGCTAGACTTGCTCAAAACTGTTAGAAAAACAACAGAAAATACCAAATTTGGCAATCTAAAACAAAAAGGCTAACTGCTGTAAGAAAATTTGCATATAGCGGTTATTGATGGAAGTAGTAAGGTGCGGTCCACTGGCCGGCAGTGACGTCACTGCCGGCCACAGCCCATCTCGAGATAATCTCGGCGTCCCGAGATTATCTCGAGACTCCGCCCCTTACGACTCCGCCCACGCGTCGAAATTGGGAAAAACTTTCGCTCGGGGTGCGGTTCGAACTTTTAGAGTTTCGGTCACGGGCTTATCGGTTTTACCAATTGAGCCACGCACTCGGTTAGAGTACTAGCTGTAAAAGGGCTATGTATAAGTGGTGACGAAAAAGTCACTCAGATTTTGGGTTTGATTTTGGAAATTCAAATTGCCCCTCCAGATTTCAACACTGCCCCTCACAATTTTGAAGTTGTGGGAGAGAATTTTAGTAAAAAACCTTGGTAACCTACGCAGTACTAATGTTTACGTGTTGGTGCCCAGATACGATCTAAACGGCCAGAGCAGAGAAGCAGAGAAAGTGCTAGGTGACTCAGGCGGTCAGGCATACAGATGTAGGCGCAAATCTAGCTAGTAGTTTACTACGTACGTTGGCACTACACACATGGCATGGCGGGGCAGAATGCGGCAGGTGCGAGGTGACTCAATCGGCTCGGGGTGGCACAGAGCTACGTATCTGGGCACCAACACGTAAACATTAGTACTGCGTAGGTTACCAAGGTTTTTTACTAAAATTCTCTCCCACAACTTCAAAATTGTGAGGGGCAGTGTTGAAATCTGGAGGGGCAATTTGAATTTCCAAAATCAAACCCAAAATCTGAGTGACTTTTTCGTCACCACTTATACATAGCCCTTTTACAGCTAGTACTCTAACCGAGTGCGTGGCTCAATTGGTAAAACCGATAAGCCCGTGACCGAAACTCTAAAAGTTCGAACCGCACCCCGAGCGAAAGTTTTTCCCAATTTCGACGCGTGGGCGGAGTCGTAAGGGGCGGAGTCTCGAGATAATCTCGGGACGCCGAGATTATCTCGAGATGGGCTGTGGCCGGCAGTGACGTCACTGCCGGCCAGTGGACCGCACCTTACTACTGATGGAGCCTGTCGGGGACTGTTTCATGCCTGTTTCGTGATTTATATCTATGTAAGACGGGTATTTCTGTTCTGAAAAGACTCAGGGAGGCGCTAGAAAGCGTTATTAATCATAAAACCAGGCTAGGATATTCAGAACTTGAGCAGGAGTTTTTTCAGCGATTTGGGAAAAAAACCGGAAAAAATCCGAAAAAAACTGAACAAAAACAGGCCGAGGTTTTTTCGGAAAAATATCCATCCCTGCTTCATATTATGTTCGCCAAACAAAGGACCTCAATTGAAGCGTTCAGACGAAGAATTGCCTCAGTCCATAAATAGATGAAACGAGAAAAACGCGTTCATAGTTTTCGGCCAGCCTGAAATAAATTGTGCAAAATGCTACGCCACGCCCTAAATTGTATTATGCCAAAAGAGGCCCATACCAGTGCTACTCTGCACCTGAGTTTGGGCCACCACATGTTTCCTGATTTCCATATTTTTAAAAATTTGTGATAGCGTACTTAGGCTGTTCTAAGGTCTAAACCGTAAAACAAGCTAAGTCCACGTTCACAAATTCAAAAAAGATCAGCAAGAGTAACCGAACAGTGTCAGTAGTAGGCTTGATTGTCTTCCAGAACTCTGGGAAGTGGACTAGCAATCTTGCCGTCAACCTGCAGCTTAAAAATAGAGCTACAATAATTTGAAATGTAAAACCTACGTTGAGAGATACCAGAATAAGGAGCGAAAAGGTGGCCCAAGGTCCATTTTAGTCTGCAAAAGCGGCATTCGATCAAAGTTTCTTGAAGTAGTCTATCAGTACTCTAAGGCCCCTTATTTTTAAGTCTAAACAATTATTATTAAATGAGAAATTTGATTTCAAAATTTTATCAACCTTTATAATGGAAAAATTTGTGATTTTAAGCCGTTTAGCTAATTTACTCCTGAACCTGTAGGCGTACGCTAGCCTTATTGCCACCATGCTGTACCTTAAGGATAGCGCTACAATAATCTGAAATATAGAGCATAGATTTTAGGGTTACAGATAAGCTATTGGGACCGAAAGGGGGTCGAAATTTTTTTCCAAAAACGCAATTTGACCGATGCTTCTTAAAGTACACAAAAAGTACTCTAAAACCCCCGATTATTAAATCAAAATTCTGATTAATAACCCAGAACATCAAATGCGAAATTTTGATCCAATAGTTAAGCAGCCTGATTACTGCATCTTCGACTTGAAGCATCAATTCTGAGATTCCTTTTCAGGCGTTCGAGAACTCGTCTATACTATGTATTAGTGAATCAACTTTCGAAACTGTCTAGGTCAATGTTTAAATTTTGGGTGTGAAAATTGAGGCTCTTGACTTGGACTTAGGCTTTCCTTCAACGTAATTTCGAGCACTGTTAAAAAATTGCGTTGGTGTAACTTATGACATAGAATGTTTTCAGATTGAACATGTTTGTAATTAGGCGATTGTGCTGCCGAGTAGAACTCAATTTTTTCAAAAAGTGGACTGATGTATTTCTTTGTCTGAACGCTTCAATTTACAGAATTTTTTGTGGGTTTGCCTGAATATCTGGAATAATACTTATAATAGCAAAACATATTTTGAACTCTTTATCAGAAAGCCAATTTAGTTTAGTATAAATTTAGCCCATCTAAAACAAAATTCGCAAATCGCAATTTTCGGAAGTACCGTCTCTCTTACTGTCTATCATAGGCCCCCTCACATCATCGGATCGGATCAGCAAATACAAACTTGCCTTGTAAATCAGTTATTTCTTCAAATGTAGCCAACAAGTGTACAAATCGAGCAAAACCAACTTTGTGCAGTATGTGCAAACGATACAGTACAATAGGTTTGCAAACATCTCCGAATTTGGTTGAAATCTGACCGAGTACAGTCTTTAATTAGTAAGGAAACTTTCGTCGATTTTCATTTTTAAGGCGCAAAAAGTCAATTAGCGGTACATATTTATTTTCGAATTTCATTGTGCGATCGACAGCACAAATATAGCGCTAGATTTTCATGAACTAATATACCTGGGGATAGAAACTGTGGGGGTCAAATGGGGCCCAGAAGCTGTTCGAAATTTTTTTCTCTGAAACTTTCAAAATTTTGAAAATTCAGTCGTTTGAAAGATATCGCTTGACTGATTTTTAATATGCAATCCGCGTGTTTCTACGCTGAAGGCGAGAGCTGACATTGGGTCGAAAAATAGAGTTGTGGAATTATACCAAAATACAAAATTTTAGCCAAATCAGATACAAAAAGCTGAGATTTGCCCAAAGGTTAAGGAGCAAAAGTGGATTTATAGAAAAACGGATGTTAATTAGTTTTATGGAGCAGAACAGTCTCAACACAACCTCACAAACTGATGACCACAGCTGAAGACAATACTTTTTTATGTATGAGAGGTTGTTTGAGTAGTGTCCATCGCTTTGTGTTTGGATCGAACACTTCTACTGTTTTCCATTCAGCTGCGTATGTCTGTCCTCCATCTCCACCAACAGCAAATAGTTGCGTCCCATCCGATAACAGACCGAAGAACCATCGTCTCTTATTCATTGATGCGATTTCAGTCCAAGTGTTGCTGACTGGGTCGAAGCGCTCACACGAGTAGAATTTCCTTCCACCACACACATAGACTTGGTTGTTGAGCGCTGTGGCAGAATGATCCTTTCGTTTACTGAGCATGGAAGCGACAGCTGTCCAAGAATCTGACGTTGGAGAGTAGCGCTCCACAGTCCTCAGATTTCCAGCCCTCCTGTTGTACCCTCCGATGGCGTAGATGTGTTCCTTAGCAGCCACCAATTTCAGTCTGTATCTCCCGGTCGGCATCGAGGCAGTTGAGTGCCAGTTTTTCTGGTCGAAGCGCTCACACGATGACAGGTCTTTCAAAGTGCTTACTTCTTCTTCTCCACCACACACATAGAGCATTCGTCCCAGAACAGTGCTGCCATGAAGCATTCGAGTTTGTAGCATGTCAGGAGCAGTGGAGAGTCGGTTGGTTGAGAGGTCCAAGGTGAGCACACTTTTCAATGCTCTCTTTCCATTCCAACCTCCGATGATGTAGACAGTTCCATTCAAGAACTCAGAAGTGTGCACAGATCTGCTCTCAGGCAGTTGAACGTCGAGCTGAGTGTTTTTGTCTGGATTTTCTGGGTAATACAGTTCCATCGATCTCTCTGCTTCACCATCCCAACCGCCACTGATAAATACTCGTTCACTGGAACCACCATTGATCAGAAAGCCAAAGCAAACGCAAACAGCTGAAACAACAAACAGAATGCAGAGGTTGGGATAAATTTGTATAAAGAAAAGACTGGCTATAAACGGAATTTCACACGGTTTCTTTTGCCTATCATGATGACTGACAGGGTGGTATTGACGGGCGCGGTGGGTCTAGACTAGATTTGACCTTTGCCTTTGCCTCTTCACCCTATCAGGCGAAATGTGAATGATCCTTTTTAAATTTAAATTTATACCATGCGATTTTAATAGCAAAAGCTTATCTTTAAAGTTGGAAAAGGGGAAAATCGGAACTGGGGAAATCGGAACTGGGGTATCGGAAAAGGGGACAGGAAGAGGGGCAAGTCGGAAATGGGGGTAAACTATGAAAAGGTTCCATTTACAACACTACCTGTAGGTTTTAAAATTAACAAACTTCACAAATTATTGACTTTCTCAGAATTGAGTGGAGTCTGGTGCACCAAACTTTTACACGTAAATTTCCAAGGATATTGACACCTATGTTTCACCCAATTTGGTCAACATTTTCGAAAACGGTAACTTTTGAGACATCCCCTACTAAGTAGAGATCAAGATTTGTTTCAAGTAGGGATGCGCTGGGGCCGGAATTTTCGGGCGGCCCGGCCCACTGTTTTTCGGTAAAATAATCGGTATTGTCCAAATTTTGCACATTTTCGGCTCTTTTCCATAGTTTTTCCTTACTAATACCCAGTTTTGTTTACTGTTGCTAGGGGTATTCGCATCTGAATTGGATATAGGTATGGGTTGGTATTTTTTAAAATACCCACACCTGGGAAAATTCCCTGAACAAAGTCAAGTTTCCCTGATCAATCAGAGTGAGAATATTCTAACAAGGGTTCCTTAAAAAATGGCTCTTGAAAAAGAGAAGTTCTTTAAAAAATGGCTCTGAAAAACACATTTAAACGGTATTCTGAGGGTAACATTTCGAGTTGTAGTAGTTGTGGAAAGTCAGAAGTCCCAAAAGGGTGGTGTTTAAAGCTCTGACAGGGCTCTTCGGGTTAGAGATGATTCTACTGCTATCAAATTTTTCCCTGAGCGGACACCAAATTCCCTGACTTTTCCATGACTCCCTCACTTTCAGGTCGTAGTTCGTAGTGACTACTAACTACAAACTAAAAGACTACTAACTACCTGACTTTTGGGAAAAATGGGACTACAAATTAACTATAACTACAAACTAAATCCGCTGACTACAAACTGACCACTAACTACATACACTACCGCCCACCTACAGAGTCACATACGCCACACGTATGCAGAATGCAGACGGGTGTCATACGTGTGTGACCTAGGCGCGTATAAGTTTTGAAAGGACACGTGTGCAGACGTGTGGGAGTCAGACATACATTGTACGTGTTATGCCAGACATACATACTATGTTAAATCAGCTGGACTATGCAGCCGGAAATTGAAGGGCGTGCTAAATTACTTTTTGTCTTTTTGTCTTTGGTTTTGTCTTATTCTTAACATCTGCATCTTCAACTATATACGCGTATGTGCTAAGGGGCCGTTCATAAACGACGTCGTTCCAAAATCCCGATTTTTCGGACCCCCCCTCCCCCCAAAATCGCCTTGCGTCGTTTCTTGGGGACCCCCCCCCCCTACGGCGACGTCGTTTTCGGTTTACCCCCCCCCCAATAAAACGGCAGTACATAGAGTACTGTGACGTTTTCTTGTTACCATACTGCACAATCAATAGAATAAATCCCTACAACCGCTCTGGGAAGCTTTTCTGTATGGAGAAACGTTTGATAGAATGTGCATAAATCGAAAATAATGTAATTGAAGTACCCTAAAATTCCGAAAAAAGCGACGTCGTTTTTTGCTAACCCCCTCCCCCTCCTGGTGCGTCGTCTATCGTCGCATTTCAGCCGACCCCCCCTCCCCCCCTCTGGAACGACGTCGTTTATGAACGGCCCCTAACTGTTTACTGCTTGCCAATCGGCCAATTAATTGTTTGAGATGCGCCCACTCACTCAATCCTCGATAGATTGAGGTCCCAGCTCTCAGGTGGCCGAAAGTCGGAGTCGCAATTATCGTTGAATTTCTAATAAACTTCTAAATAGAGCTGCGCTATTTTTTCGATTATGTTTTAGAGACCAGTAGGCAATGCACAGTTTAATTAGAACGGCGCTACTATTAGAGCTTTTGTGTTGATATTTTCGGACTGCCTATAAAAGGGCGGTGCTAGCGGTGTCAGAATTGATGCGGTGTAGTAGAAGTTTTAAGGTAATTTGACCCGGCGTCCGGCGCCGACTTTTGTGGCATGACGCGGGACGCAAGGCGGCCTGCTACACTCCACAGCTCTGCAATAAACTCCGAAACCGCCGGCCGGCCGACGGACAGGCGCGCTTCTGGTAGGGAGACAAACAACTGTAGCAGTGGCCAGACATGGGCAAAGGGGGGGGGGGGGGCGGCGGGGGGTTAGCCCCCCTCAGGCTCTGACCTACCCCCCCTCAGCCGGCCGCTACCCCCCTCAGGAATTTTTTGGAAGAATTTTGTATAGAAAATTATGATAAAAATATGCCTGGATTAGGTGTAAATGACTTCAGAATAGCTTATTTTAACGTATTTTAATGAAAAATCAGCCAAAAAACCTTGATTTTAGCCAAAAACCGGACTTTTTGGCTTACCACCCCCTCAGCCCCCCCCCCCCTCAGGCGCTCCTACCCCCCCTCAGCCCCCCCTCAGGAATTGGAAATTCTACCCCCCCCCTCAGCCGAAATGCTAGCCCATGTCTGGCAGTGGCCTCCTGACACACGGTCACACATAGACCTAATTCGTAGTACTACAAACTACTAACTACAAACTACATATTTTCGGCGATTATGACGTCATCACGACTACAAATTAACTAAGACTACACATACATGTAACAGGTCATCCGCCGATGGGGGGAGGGGGGGTTGGGGGGGTCTGGCGCCGGCTGGGGGGGGGTCTGAGCCAAAATTTTGGGGGAGGGGGGTGGGCACTAAAAAACGCTCAAAAATCGAGAAAAATCGCAATTTTGGGCCTAAAAATCGCCAAAAATCGCTAATTTGGGCTGAAATACAGCTAAAAAGTGCTGTTTTCCAGGCGATTTTGGCAATTTTTGTGTGTGAAAGTGTAAAAAATTGCAAAAATTTGCTCGAAAATTTACTTGCCAGAAAAATCGGAGGGGGGGGGGTCGGTGAAATCGTCTCGGGGGGGGGGGGTCCCCCATCCGGGGGGGTCTGGCCTAAGTCGGGTGGGGGGCAGACCCCCCAGACCCCCCTGTTACATGTATGAGACTACATATTATTTTGGCTGACTACAAATTGACTACTAACTACTTTTTCATAATTTGCGAATTTGTAGTCAATTTGTAGTCATTTTTCTTGGAAATTTTCCGATTTTTTTATTGTAATTTTATATAAATTGAGTCCCCAATTGGCCTTTGAGCCGTCTTGAGCTTATGATAAGCTTACCAAATACTAAGAACGAAACTATTTTTATGTAAAGTGTTAGAAAGATCGTTTTTCCAATTTTCCCGCTTTTTACCCCTATAACTTTTCAAAGAAAGGTGACTACATGATTGACTTTTGCACATGCGTTCCTATTTTTCTTGTCTTAGTTTTTAAAAATATCTCATTCTATTTGTAAAAAATACCAAATGTTCAGCATTGGAATTCTATTAAACATTGAATTCCGTCCGTTTGTTTCCAGAAATATCTATTAGAAAGGCAATTTTTTCATAGAAAAACAATTAAACAAGCTTCCCGTTATTATTTTTGGAAAGCATTTCTATGACTGATTGTTCAATTGGCAAAAATTTGCAGTAATATCGAATTTCTGACTTTTGGTAACCTGACTACAAATTGACTACAAACTAAGACTACATATTTTTTGAACCTGAATTTGACAACTACAAACTAAGGATACAAATTATTTTCGCGAAAAATTTTAACTACAAACTAAGACTACAAATTGAAATTCTCTGAGGAAATAGGTCTAACACACGCGTCTGACACACACCCGTGTGCGCCGTATGACCGACGTGTGGCATACGGAAAGATTATCCGACTTTTGGCACTTATCTAAACAAATACGCGTGTGTATTGTCTATCCCTCAACGTAGGGCGCCTATGACACACGTATGCATACGTGTGGCGTATTTGACTCTGTAGGTGGGCGGTAGTGTATTTTTTCGTCCCGAATTTGTAGTCTCAAATCTTGAAATCTGCATGGTTGTTTACAATTATTTTATAACAGTTTAAGTGAAAATTTTACAAAAATCGTGCAAACATTGCTTGGCATCTTAGTTCATTGATCAGCAAATTTAGTATAGTGGTAGTATTGTAATTATAAGTGGATACATAAATGACAACTATTAGATCATCCAATGATTAAGGCTAGATTGTCCACCACCATACGTGTACATGTAACAGACGGCGGTCTGCCCCCACCCGAAAGAGGTAGACCCTTCAATCAGGGCCCCCGAGACCATACATGTAACAGGTCATCCGCCGATGGGGGGAGGGGGGGTTGGGGGGGGTCTGGCGCCGGCCGGGGGGGTCTGAGCCAAAATTTTGGGGGAGGGGGTGGGCACAAAAAACGCTCAAAAATCGAAAAAATCGCACTTTTTTGGCTAAAAATTGCCAAAAATCGCTAATTTGGGCTAAAATGCAGCTAAAAAGTGCTGTTTTGCAGGCGATTTTGGCAATTTTTGTGTGTGAAATTGTAAAAAGTTGCAAAAATTTGCTCGAAAATTTACTTGCCAGAAAAATCGGAGGGGGGGGTCGGTGAAATCGTCTCGGGGGGGGGGGGGGGGGGGGTCCCCATCTGGGGGGGGGTCTGGACTAAGTCGGGTGGGGGGCAGACCCCCCCAGACCCCCCATGTTACATGTATGCCCGAGACGTTTTTTCGCCCCCCCCTCTGATCTTCCATCGCAAGTAATTTTTTGAGCAAATTTTTTTCGATTTTTTAAAATTTCAAACAAGAAAATTTCTAAAATCGCCTGTAAATATAATGGCATTTTAGCTGTATTTGAGCCCAAATCAGCGATTTTTAGGGTTTTTAGCGCTTTTTAGTACCCAAAGCCCCTCCCCATAAACCGATGTCGTCTTGTTTGCACAGCCCCCATGGACTACAAATTGACTACTAACCACTAACTACAAACTCGGATCGCTGGCTGAATTGACTACTAACCACTAACTACAAACTGAAAAGCCTGAAAGCTTGGACTACTAACCACTAACTACAAACTAAAATTTGGCTGGGAACTAGGTCTATGACTATCGATTATCGGTCAAGTGGTGTGGCAGCACCACCTAAATCCATGACAAAACACTTTGGTTTCAATAACAAAAAGGCACCCAATGATGGCTTCTACAGAAAACTAAGCCTATACGACTCGGGATCCTAGCTTAAGAAATGAGTGAATGGTGATCTCTCTTCTGCACCTAAGCTGACTTTCTCGCAAAATGCATCTTCATTCCTAGCATTTCTGCTTTGTACATGCCCGGCCCGGCCCGCTCAAAATCCATAACGGGCCTGCCCCGCCCGTGCACATCTCTAATATACGTATGTACATGTACTGTACGTACATGCGTACTTCTGGCTCATCAATAACGAACATTATCAGTTGTTACTGCATACAGATGTCATTTTAACAAAAACGTCATTTTACATAGAATTGAACGAAAACGTTTCGGCTCTAACTCTTAAAAAATTGAAATTTCGGGGGTAGCCAAATTATTACGTAATTAGGGGAGGGGGTCAGGAAATATTACGGGCGATTATCAGGGGGAGGGGGTTCGAAAATGGGCAAAAATACCAATTAAAGTCCAACTGAATTTACATGTCTTACAACGGTACTTATCCTCAAAGGGTAGGTATGGCCAATGGTTTTCAAAAATTCACGCTACAACAAAACAATTATGCTAAAACCGCCGATAACATGACCGGATGTGATAATTTACGCAAAAAACCGCACTTGACAGGGTTCATACGGATCAGGGTTTTCCAAATTCCCTGACTTTTCCCTGACTTTCCCTGACCTGAGTGCTAAAATTCCCTGACTTTCTACAAGCAAACTCATAAAACAGTAAATGTTTTCAAGCACCTAATTTTGTGATTTCTTTTGCATCGGCAGATATTTACATAAACGCTAGCATACCCAATAATTTTCTAAAAGCAAAGGGTGAATTTGGTATTCAAAACTAATCGTATTTCAACAGGTATTCCGAGCGCGAAGTTAACAAGAATTAACAGTTTCAGAGTTTGACGAGGCCTGGTTAGGCCGCAGCCTAACCAGGGCGAGAAATTTTTAAAGAAATAGCTTTCAAAACGCATTTAAAAGGTAGTCTTGGCGTAAAATTAACCGGAATTAACAGTTTCAGAGTTTGACGAGGCCTGGTTGGGCCGCTGCCTAACCAGGGCGAGAAAATTTTGAAGAAATCGCTTTCAAAAACGCATTTAAAAGGTAGTCTTGGCGAAAAATTAACCGGAGTTAACAGTTTCAGCGTTTGACGAGGCCTGGTTGGGCAGCTGCCCAACCAGGCCGAGAAAATCTTAAAAAATCCCTATAATTTTCCCTGACCAGATCTGAAATTCCCTGACTTTTCCCTGACCTCCCTGACCCGTATGAACCCTGATTCCATGAAAAATTAGAAAAATGCGATCTAAAAACGTCCGTCTGCGAAGAACTTTTGTATGGCGCACTTGGTACCATTCTTAGTTATGGGCAACAGATTTGAATAACTTGCGCTACAAGGAAAAATTTATGCTAAAACGGCAATAGCATGACCGGATGCGATTATTTACGCAAAAAACCGCACTTAATTTCATGAAGAATTGGACAAATGTGGGTTCAAAACAGCCGCGTGGGTCATATCGCGCAAATTAGTGTTTATAACTTGGTCGCCGTTCCAGCGGTGGGTGATTTTCTATGGCGCGAGTTACGAAGGTGCAACCAACTTGATTGCTTAAAATCTACTAGAAAGATGTGAATATTCGTCGCACAGCTAAATTAATGCGAAAAAGTATGATTGCAGGTGTTGCGTACAATAAAAGACCGAAATGGCAAAAATTAAGGGTTACAGAAACTTCAACACCGTTTGAGGGGTTAACGGCAAAGAGCAAATTCTTATATCATTCGAAAGCCTGAAGTCTACTGTACACGGAACCGATTAAACATCTTGTGCCGAATTCGTCGTTTTTTCCCAAGAATGAGGAACACGAAAAAAATCCACGAAAATGCCAATTTTCAGTAGTTAAGAAAGAATCAAATTTGTGGGGACCATGCCAAAGTGCGGAAAGAAAAAAGCGGTGCTATATAGGTAACGACAACCGCCACACCGACAGCGGTAAAACCGGTTGAACAAAATTTGAATCAAGTCTCCTTTTAGCAGAAACTGGACATTGAAAAACGACGAATTCAGTTTTCGAGAGGAAAATGCCCTTTAACGGACGAATTATGACTCGAAGTCATCTTATTCGATAGCTCACACTCTGTTCCATATAAATGCATCACATCCTCCTATCAATAACAGAACACAGAAAAGCATTTGCGTTTGAAGTTGCAAAAACCGCTTTTGGACCACTTTTTGGCTGTGTTTTTGTATTTTCTATTCCGCGCTACGCGAACGTGCTTTGGCCATCCCTACAAAGGGAGCACAAAAATAGAAGCCCGAAATTTCAAATTTCTATGAGAAGTAAACGAGAGGCACTTACTGTTTGCACGCAAAAGACTTTTTATGTACTTACATTTGTAAAAAGTCAGCTTCAGTCAAATACCATATTTTATGCATGTCATACAGTAGTGCACAAAAAAAATGTCCTCTCCACTTTTTCGGGTTCACTAAAATAACTGTTTTTCACTCAATTCTCAACGAATTTGAACCAAATTTTCAGGGTAGGTACCCAAGTAGTCCGGCTACTTGTGTTACAGTTTCGGCGCGAAAATTCACATTTTGGCGGGAAATTTAAACGAAAATGCGAAAATCATATGGTCTCATAAAAACGGCTCTTACTCAAGAAATACAAAAGCTACGCCAGTGAAATCACGGCTGCTTATAGACCCAATACAGTGCAATTTTATGTAGAAGTTTCAAAACCCTCGCTCAAAGTACGCGCGAGAATCCGATTTTCAAAGTTCGCAAAAAATCGTAATTTATCCATTTCCATAGCTAACATTTTGAGGTTCACTAAAATTGCCCGTTTTCAGTCAATTCTCTGCCAATCTGAACCAAATTTGTAGAATAGGTGCCCAACGGGTCTGGCTAACTCTGCTAGAATTTGAGCTCGAAAATTCAAATTTTAGTGGGAAATTTAAACGAACTTGTGAATATCATAAAATGGTCTTATAAAAACGGCTCTTACTCAAGAAATACAAAGGCTACGCCCGTGAAATCACGGCCGCTTCTAGACCCAATATAGTGCAATTTTATGTAGAAGTTTCAAAACCCTCGCTCAAAGTACGCGCGAGAATCCGATTTTCAAAGTTGACAGAAAATCGGGATGTATCCATTTCCAAAGCTAACATTTTGAGGTTCACTAAAATTGCCCGTTTTCAGTCAATTCTCTGCCAATCTGAACCAAATTTGCAGGGTATGTGCCCAACGGGTCTGGCTAATTCTGCTAGAATTTCGGCGCGAAAATTCAAATTTTGGCGGGAAATTTAAACATTAGTAAGAACAATTTTTGCTGGATACTTTGTAGTTTAAATTTCCCGCTAAAATTTGAATTTTCGCGCCGAAATTCTAGCAGAGTTAGCCAGACCCATTGGGCACATACCCTGCAAATTTGGTTCAGATTGGCAGAGAATTGACTGAAAACGGGTAATTTTAGTGAACCTCAAAATGTTAGCTTTGGAAATGGATACATCCCGATTTTCTGTCAACTTTGAAAATCGGATTCTCGCGCGTACTTTGAGCGAGGGTTTTGAAACTTCTACATAAAATTGCACTATATTGGGTCTATAAGCGGCCGTGATTTCACGGGCGTAGCTTTTGTATTTCTTGAGTAAGAGCCGTTTTTATGAGACCATATGACTTTCGCATTTTCGTTTAAATTTCCCGCCAAATTTTGAATTTTCGCGCCGAAACTGTAACACAAGTAGCCGGACTAATTGGGCACCTACCCTGAAAATTTGGTTCAAATTCGTTGAGAATTGAGTGAAAAAGAGTGATTTTAGTGAACCCGAAAAAGTGGAGAGGACATTTTTTTTGTGCACTACTGTATGTATAGTGTGTACTGTGAATTTTGCAGTGATAGGTTGAGGTGCATAACAACCCAGAGCATTCCTTTCTGAGCCCGCAAACGTTGTTCAGTAAGCTGTTTTCATGGTGTTTTATGCATAAAATAAAAAAGCCAAAATGCTTAATTATACAATTCTTGAAAGAAATTAGATGGATAGCAAACCATTCCGAAACAGTAAAGTGACTCTATGATGCATGGCATAAACGGTATTTCTATTTAACACTTCGTTGAGGGAATTTGTGCTGAGGTTTTACAGAAATTAGCGTGTCTTTCCACGATTTTTAAAAAAAAATACCCATTCAGATACCCAGTATTTTCTAAAAAAATCGTTGATGAAGAAGAGTGATGAAGAGTTTTATTGCTTTGTGTGAGTCTTCGAGTGTATTATTTTCTGTGGTCCCTAGAGTGATTGTGTTGTTGTGATTGCATTGCGTGTGTTGTGTTTTACTAGTCCCCCGTCGGAAAGCCCCTTTCATGGCATGGGTATTTCAAAAAGTACCCGGGTGTGGTACTTCAGGTACTTTTGCTCAAAAATACCCATTTTCGGGTTTGGGTATGGGTATACCCGATCAACAGTAGTTTTGATCTTTAACTGATACATACAGACAGGGTAGGTTGTTAGAAAATATGGTCGAACATTCGTTAAGTTGCCAGAATATTAGAGATTAACCTTAAAAGAACACAATTATGTTGAACTATACTGAAGTCGCAATAAAATGCACAAAAACACAATTTTATTTAAATTCTGGCCACGTGGCCCGGGCCAGCCTTACCCGTGCGCATCTCTAGTTCAGAACTGTTTCCAAACTGAAACTAGAAAAGACCTAATTAGGGTTTCTGAAACCCTAATTACGAAACTTGTACGAAACTACTACTGAATGAAAAGTTGGCCTCCCACCATTCGACATGGTTCGTGCTGCTTTCAAAAGCTATACTCCCATCTTCCTAAGTTAGTGTGTTTTGATCTGTGATTAGCTAGCTGACTGCACTTGCAGCAGGAACTTACAGGAGTAGAGAAGATTGACCTTCCGTGTGTCGGATCGACTCAGTCCTCTGCGCTGCCCCATCACTCTGCGAGCTTTCTCCCAGGTAGCGTAGTCGCCTTTGAATTTGGCGGCCAGCACCATCTTAGTGTCGGGGTGCTGATCCGTTCCGATGAACGGGGGGTAGTGAGTGATGCTGGCATAGTCGTAATTACCAACTATATTCTGTTCATAGGCCCTTATCATGTACTCTGACATCAGAGGTGGCGGAATGTTGTCCCAGAACACCTGCACGTATTGGTCTCTGTCGGGTCTCTGGTGTTCGTGGTGGAAGCCAATCTGGTGCATCAGCTGGTGCAGAATTACCCCGTGACACCAACAGTTGTGGTTGGGTGACAAATCCAGGTTCAATACTTGACGGCCGCCGCCCATGCCGGTTGCTCCAGAGTAACAGCCACCACTGAAATCACTTCCATACATGTACATGAAGGCCCATGAATCAGTGAGCGAAATACTAACAACATAAGAGCTAAAAATGCAAAAGATGACAAAGGCAGCTTCTAAAACACAGATTTCTCATAAATATCAACAGCAAAACGTCAAAATCGGTTCCCTTTTAAGCGGATTTTTAGCTAAAAATTTGTGAATTTGAGTCAGATTGTACTGGAGCCGCTACTAGTACTTGTACTTTGGGTCGGGGGCACTAAACCGTCTTGAGGAAGGGTGAGTGTCATTTGGCCTTTCTAGCTAGGGGTAACCCCTGAACTCCTTTAGTGCAAGTATGCGTTCCGTAAAAGTGTCTTAGATTTCGAATCTGCCGTTATCTTGCTCGGCTACTGTACTCAGTTTTGAGTTATTGGCTACCACATACGAAAAACGTCAAAAAACTTTAACTTCGAATTGAATTGTTTTGTCATACAGCCTGCTAGAGAATCCAATTACCTCTTTATAAGGCGTACAAGATCAAAATCGGTTTACTACAGAAGGGGTTATACTGCTTTTAATTTGGGAACAAAACGAAGTCAACATAAAATAAACACGTAACAAAGCCTAAATATGTCCTGGGGGAGCCCCATGTACCCCCAGGACCCCAAGGTTTGAAGTTGTTTGCTGTGTCTGTATTACTTGCGCATCTCCTTACTAGACCTATTTCTTTTGCAAATTTTAAATAGTAGTCGTAGTTAGTAGTCTCTAAAAATCGCTAGAAATAATTTGTAGTCTTAGTTAATAGTCTTAAAATTTCTCGATTTTGAATATGTAGTCGTATTTAGTAGTCAATTTGTAGTCAGCACAATTTTGAATAAAATTACCAATTTTTTAGGTTTAGGATATAAAACAAGAATTTGAAAATCTAAAATAGTGAACCAAACAAGGGAGGGGTGGACATTTATGGAATATCATCTATTTTTCTACAAGGTGTGATGCTAAAAAATGCCTGTTAATTTCTACTACGAAAGCTTTAAATTTAAGATTAGCTTCAAAATACGCGGTTATCTTGTCTACAACTTCAAAAGATATATTTTCGTTATTATTCAATCTATATTATATTTTGTTTACCAAGAAACAAACAAACGTGCACTTTGCTTTATTTACAAACGGTCAGAAATTCAATATATATTCCAAAATATAACTGGAAAAAAGCTTTTGAATGACAAAAAGTTGTCAAAACTAGTGAAAAAGCTCAATTAACAAAAACCTGTAGAAATGTGTAACATTAATGTGTCATGTTTTCCTGTGTTTAGGCGCGCTCTGTAGTGTGCTCTGTGGCACCCTTTATGCCTCGTGTATAATGGCGGAAGAGAGATAAGCCGGCGGCCGAATATATTCCGTTGAGCCGTTCTTGTGGCGCAGTGCTAAGTGTGTAGATTTCAGGGCTGTTTGTTTACCGGAAAAAACTCAAGCCGGTTTTTTTCCTGTTTTTTTCCGGTTTTTTTCCAAAAGTTATTTTCCGAGATGACAGGAAAAATTTTAACAATCGTTTTTTATTGCAGAATTCAACGAAATAGCGTGAGTCTTATTACAAAATGCACTAATTTCATCTTTTAGAGTAGTAATTTGATTTTAAAACACCAAAAATACAATAATAAAAGTTGCCTGAAAATGGTACCGGTATTTTTTGCCAAAAACAGCTAATTTATGCCATGGAAATGCTTGTAAGGCTTATATTAACGTAAATTCGAAGTATTTGCAGCGAATTTAACAAGTTTTTCGGCCTATATCCTTCGAAAACTTTCTTGAGTTTTTTTCCGCATTTTAGTTTTTTCCGAGCCCTTCGGAAAAATACCGGTTTTTTTTTCGAAAAAAAACGAAAAAACCGAGGAAAAAAACCGACCCAACAGCCCTGGTACATGTGTGTGTGCCGTCTAAACGCGGCCGTATAGCCTCGGATAAACAAAGCATAACCACAGTGTTGTCCGCCCAAACCTAACAAAACCCACCTATAAAATGGCACTATTGCCGTTTCTAAACGGCTAATGTGCATGATATGACCAAATAAATTCCAGAATTTGCTGACTACTAATTCACAAATTCAAAAAGTATTTTGTAGTCAATTTGTAGTCACTAAATCTGAATATGTAGTCGTAGTCAATTTGTAGTCTTGATGACGTCATAAAACCCCAAAATTAGTAGTTAGTGGTTAGTATAGTAGTCACTACAAAATAAGTCTACTCCTTACAGACAAAATAATTGAAAAATAATTGCAACATTGCGACCGATTTTCAATTAAATTATGGCCGAATTTTTTACTTAATTGGGTTGAAATAAAACGGGGAATTAATGCGAATTTCAGTTAGAATTAATCTTTTGCATCACTAAGTAAGGTCCTGAAATGAACTTGAGATGTAGCTAATCAAGTAAATTTCTTTTTGCATGTCTTTTTAAAGTAAAGGAAGGTTTTTGATTTCTTATTTGACGGCGCGATTTTGTTTTTCTAGTACTGGAAGTCCTAATCTAGGCTGAAGAAAAGCCGATCGCCGCAAAACACCTTGGACAGCGCTAGAACCCAACCAGCTATTTTACATCTCTGGTTTGCAATCTGCTACGTACCTGCTGATGTTTATGTAGACGTAGTTGGTGTGGAAGGGCTTCTTCGGCACAAACTCCAGACAGGTGTGCGCTTTGAAGGAGAGAATTGCACAGGCCAGACGTTTCATACTGCCGTAGTCTTCAGTGAGTGAGGGACGCACTTCCACGGGAATTCTGCCGTTTGCCCACAGTCGCACAGACGTGTTGCCACTTTCGCCCACTCTCACCGATCTCTCACTCCTCCGGGAACGGCTGCGGGGCGCACTGTGCTGGTCTATAAAATTATGTACGGCTATAAGCTTAACAATGTACGGCTTATACTCCAACTCCAAATCAGAATCTTCCATTAAACCAGTGTTTTGTTCTGCTACACCTTGTTTGTTTGTAAAAGTTTATTCCATGTAAAACATGAAACAGGACTGCAGTCGCTCGTCTGAGCCAGTCTGGAGCATTTTGAAAATTCATGTCAAAATGATTGGCGGTGGCGGAAAAAAGCGATTTTCTCGAAAAATTTCTTCAAGACCGCCAACTTTTTTATATCAATCGATAGCAAATTACAAGGGCTACAAGATCCGAACATCAAATCAGAGGTTCCAGGCAGTTTTGTACGTGTTTTTCGGGAAAAACCAATTTTGGGCAAAATCAAGTTTTTATAGAAAAGTGAAATCGACAAGCCGACTCCAGGTTCTTATTCTTCGTGCATTGCGAGTTCGCTGATATACACATGTTTCGGGATTCTCAAATTAGTTTTCAACAAAAACGCGTTTTTCGGAAGGGTGTGCGGATCAAGAAGTTGTCTGCGATCCGTTTTACTGTGGAAAATTGCCCAAAATTTTTCAAATTTGACCCAAACGGTATAAACGGCCTCGAAACCGGCTCATACTCTCGAGTCAAACTTAATTTTGGTCCGTATAATCCATTTTTGTAGTTCGTTTGGCGCTAAGTAGTCGCGTTTTCCAGTTATTTTCATTGTAATTATTTCCTGCAAAATTTTGTCTGATTGGAGCACCTACTGTGAGTCTCTTCAGATGTTGCTCAAAATGTAACTTCGGGGTAATTTTAGAAGCTGAATTCATTTCTGATACCTAGAACACCGTCAGGTTACTGCAAACAAAACATTTTCTAGCACCCCTATTTGGTATGATAGTTTAGCAATCATTCTTTGACATCTTTGCTTGTTAAAAGAACACTGATTAATGCTTACATTATCAAGTGACTCCAGCCTCACATCTAACGTTATAGAGAATCAAGTTATTGCCCAAGGTATACCCTAATCCGCGC